>JACSVZ010000029.1:1962717-1974404 GCA_014706295.1 Lycocorax pyrrhopterus obiensis | reverse complement strand
AAGATCAATTCCCAAGATTTATCTTAAAATGGTCCCTGGCCCCCATTTTTTGCTCTAACCCACCCCTCTGGCAGCTTAAACACCACCCTCCCCTCACAGCACAGAAAACCTTTCCCCTTTTATAGTATACTAATATAATATAATCCACCTCCCTCCAGATATTAAAGTCAAATTTTGAATCAACAATCTATATTACATATACTTCCATTCACTCTTACTCACTTTTATTTCTTTAATATGTCTCACTCATTCTCACTCACAACAAGAAAACACAATGATAAGGTATCTTGATTTTAAAATCACTTGTTAGTATTCACCCACGGGTATTATTTTCAAATAAAAAGGTAAAATCCCAAATGTTGTTGGCCAACCCCAGATTCTTTTGGGTATAGTATCCCACACTTCCCGCCTAGAGTAATTTTTCTAGCCTCTGTGTGTTCCAACCCTCAATCCGGCAACTTTTCTGGGATCGGGGACCCTCACTTTCGTCCCCTGTTTCCTAGTGGATTGTGCCAGGAAACCCTTTGCTCCCTTTTCCTAGGGGCCCCACCCCTCCCTGAAACCCAGTCCCAGTTACCCCGGGGGAATCTTTCACTCCGTTTTATCTTTCACTTTGTCTCCTCGCTGGCTGCTTTTCTCGCGAAAAGTCGGAACCGCAGCTCTCAGAGACTCCGCACTCGCTTCGCAGGTCTGGGGTAACCAGCCTGCGTCTCATTCACACACCAGTCAACCCCCATATCTGCCCCCCCGGAAATACTTACAATCCCTTTTCTTGTCCGGGTCTTCGTGCACGAGAATTGTGGGGCTAGCTGCCGCGGTTTCTTAGGGAGCCTCTTTTTCCCTTTCTTTTGTTTTATTTGTCCCTTTCTTGTCCACGGGCTGTCAACCTGCAACCACCGATTCACACCAGAAGAAATGGAGCGGGCTGCCGAACTCGGCGGGCCGCGCTTTCCCCGCTCGGGAGCTCCCAGGGTCTCGGACGCGAGGTGTTAATCCCGGATGAAGCGCCCAATTGTGAAAAACGAGGTTCACTCTCCTGTTAGGATTGAAAAGTTTAATAAAGGACAATAAGGGACAAAGATAATAAAGCAAAATTCACAGCGCTGGGTGCTTTGGCGCTCAGCCAAGAGCACACCTGCTATTTCAGAGACACCCTTTACATACACATCCGCCTAGTACATATTCATAATCAATTATGCATATTCAAACTTTTATACATATTCAAACTTTTCTCAGGAACTGTTTAGCATGGCTCCTCCTTGGGTCCGCCTTTTTAGAGCATGCACATTCCTTGGCTGTGGTTTTAGTCCGTTTTTATTATCACTCCCAGAGTGGGCTTTGGTCCATGGTTTCTGCAGACGGTAGTTGCTGATAGTTGGCATGTCAGTAGCAGGGGTACTCAACACATGTTGGTTGGATGTTATCCAACCAAGCAGACAGCTCACAAGCATAGCTATTTTACTATTATGTCTAAGTTTTAGGTTAAATGACAGAAATAAAGGCATTAGTTATTGTTAAAAAAAACCAAAAAAACTAACTTCATCTTCATAACAAAGCTACATTATACATATAGCATCTATTTGTAACAAAGCTACTCTTATATATAGCATCTATTTGTAGAAAGCCATTATTATAATACCTATTACAAAAGCTACTTTAACATCACCCCTTTTAACATTTGCAGAAAGCCAATATTATAGCATCTATCTATCACACAGCGATGGGCAGTAAGGAGTTACAGCATGTTACTTTCCGCTAGGTGTTTAGTACTGCCGTTTCAAAATCGCGCCCTGTTTCTCTCTCGCTTGCCTGGGGTGACTCTTTTTGTTCTATTGCTTCCTGCCCTCCGGGGTCGGTCTGCTCTGGCATTTGCGGGCCGCCTAGGGACCGCAAACCTTCACTCCCCCCGCCAGAACCCGTGGTATCTTCCGAATTCGCTGCTACGGCTTGTGCTGCTTTTGCGGCTTTTGGCGAATCTGCTACACTTACGGGAGACGCGGCGGAGCTGCCTGCCTGCCTCCCCTCAGGGACCAATTGTCTCTCTTTTATAGTGTCTGCCCCGCTGGCACAGCCCTCAGCTGTGTCGGGCTCTATTACAGATTTATTCTGGTGCGTTTGAATCTCAGCTGCCACCTGGGATGCGGTTTGAATTTTTGCGGCCGCTGCTGCCGCCGCCGCCTGTGTCTCAGGAAGAAGCGGGGCACCCTCCCCCTCCCCCGCGGTCGGTACAGGCTGCGTTCGAGCCGCGCCCCTTTGAAAAGCCGTGGTTGTTGGGGTTTGGCTGCACTGTTCTGTTTGGTTTTTGCTTGCTATTACTTCATCTACAACTCTGCAAATGGGGAGAAGTTTCGCAGCCTGAGCATTCCCATGGGAGGCTGCGTTATACAACTTTAAATGTATAGAGTCCTACAAGAACAGGATAAAAAGGAAATTTGGATCAGAATTTGGAAATTGTTGGTTGATCCATACTACCAAATCCCTCAGTTGTTCTTTCGAGACTGCTATCGGGTGGTCTTTAACCATGCATTCTAGTTTATTAACAGCGTCCCTCTGCTGTTTGGACATAACACTTCCCATTTTTGAATATTAACTTTAGCTACCCTGAAGCATAAAATCGTACCTGACTGCCGTCAGAAGCTTTCCTCAGTTCCCCTTCTCCGTGGCTGGCCAGCAGCTCCGGTCCTGGTTCTTTTCACCAGCTTGTAGGGTTTTCTGAGCTCCTTTTTTTCTTTTTCCCGGGGATTTTTGTTCTTCCTTTCCCAGCTCGAAGCTGCTTTTTCTGATTTTTCTCTCGTTCTTCAGGGAGAATCAAACTCTGAGTCCTCACACGGGGCACCAAATATCGGTTTCAAGCCTATATGAGTTTCTGTATTTTGAGAGTCCGTTTTACCCAGAGTTTGAATTAGGAAGCAAGAGACGATGGTATTTCTTCGGTCTCAGATTGTTTTTATTTTCTTATCAGTAACACAGCTGCACAGGATGTGCTTCTTAGTTAGCAAGGTGAAAAATGGCTAAAAAAATGGCTACTGAGTGCTACTTCCAAGGTCTTTTATACCCTAATCTAACCAATTACAACTTGCTAAGTAGTATGTTTTTACTTAAGATCCAATGAATATCTATACATGGTCCACACTGCGGATTTCTTGAACCGATACCAGAAAACACAGGTTGGTGAAGAAGAAAGAAGAAAGAAGAAGTACAAACCCACACCCAAAATCTTCCATCGTTACGTATCCCTAAACCTAAGTTCTATATCTCTACATATTCCACCCAGTGACATAACTTGTAATTACACAGCAACAATCTCAGCAGTATCACACAGTCTAGGAAGTTTTTCCCAAGGCCTAAGATTGAATGGAGTGTACTTCTGAGGATCATTGCTTGTCAGAGTAGAAAGAATGTAATTCTCAGAATTCAGGGTTCCAACATATATATATATACAGCTATGTATAAACAGTGACAACGACACTCAGCAAGCAGTTGTGTACAGGCATTTCACATTGCAGATGGTTTCACCCAGCAATCAGATCTCCCTGTGGTACACAACGTGTTATTCCATCTCTCTGCATTACCCACCATGTGCAACCAGGTCCCTGAGCAAAGACAACCTCACGGACGGGTTTGTCCGTACTCGAGGCAGAATTAAATCAAACAGTCTTTCCTAACAGGGCTCTGACCTGCACTACTGGACCTTATCTCCATCTACCATATGCAGGGGTTTAGATTGGGCTGGACCAGCTCTATTGGTGGAACTTTGGGTGTTAACTAACCAGGTGGCCTTTGCTAGATGCTGTTCCCAATTTTTGAAAGTTCCCCCACCCAGTGCCTTTAAGGTGGTTTTCAACAATCTATTGCGCTGTTCCACTTTGCCTGCAGCTGGTGCATGTTAAGGGATATGGTAAACCCACTCAATGCCATGTTCCCTAGCCCAGGTGTTAATAAGGTCATTCTTGAAATGAGTCCCATTGTTAGATTCAATTCTTTCGGGGGGACCATCCCTTCAAAGAGCTTGCTTCTCAAGACCCAAAATGGTGTTACGGGTGTAGCATGAGGCACAGGGGTAGGTCTCCAACCATCCCATGGTGGCTTTTACCATTGTGACCACGTAATGCTTGCCTTGGTGTGTTTGAGGCAGTGTGATGTAATCAATCTGCCAGGCCTCCCCATACTTGTATTTGGACCACCACCCACCATACCATAGGGGTTTCACTCGCTTTGCCTGCTTGATTGCAGCGCATGTCTTACAATCAGTGATAACTTGGGAGATACTGTTCATGGTTAGATCCACCCCTCGGTCTCGTGCCCACTTATAGGTGGCATCTCTGCCTTGATGACCCGAGGCATCATGGGCTCACTGAGCTAGGAACAACTCTCCCCTGTGTTTCCAATTTAAGTCTATTTGTGACACCTCTATCCTTGCAGCCTGATCTACCTGTTCATTGTTTTGGTGTTCCTCATTAGCCCTACTCTTGGGGACATGGGCATCTACATGGCGGACCTTCACAAGTAGCTTTCTCAGGCAGCGACATTTTTCCACTCTTCAGCAGCCTAGATTGGTTTTCCCCTATGCTGCCAATTAGCTTTTTCCCACTTTTCCAGCCATCTCCACAGAGCATTGGCTACCATCTATGAGTCAGTGTAAAGGTAGAGCTTTGGCCACTTCTTTCTTTCAGCAATGTCCAGGGCCAGTTGAACGTCTTTGAGTTCGGCAAGTTGGCTCGATCCACCTTCTCCTTCAATAGCTTCTGCAACCCGTCATGTGGGACTTCATGCGGCTGCTTTCTATTTTCGTTTCGTCTTTACAATGCGACAAGAACCATCGGTGAAAAGAGCGTAGCGTGTGTCTTCTGCTGGCAGTTGGTTGTACGGTGGAGCTTTTTAAGCACGTGTCACTTGTTCTTGTTCGTCCTCATCACTGAGACCAAAGTTTTCACCTATGGGCCAATTTGTGATTATTTCCAAGATCCCAGGGAGATTCAGTTTTCCGATACGGGTGCACTGTGTGATGAGAGCAATCCATTTGCTCCATGTGGCATTGGTGGTGTGGTGGGTAGAGGGAACCTTTGCTTTGAACATCCACCCCAGCACCAGTAATCAGGGTGCCAGGAGGAGTTGTGCTTCAGTGCTGATTACCTCTGAGGCAACTTGGATTCCTTCATAGGCTGCCAAGATTTCCTTCTCTGTTGGGATGTAGTTGGCTTCAGACCTTCTGTAGCTTTGACTCCTTAATCCCAGTGGTCGACCTCAAGTCTCACCAGGCACTTTCTGCCAAAGGCTCCAGACTTGGCTCCCGGCTGCAGAGTAGAGCACGTTCTTCACTTCTGGTCCTGTCCTGACTGGGCCAAGGGCTACTGCATGAGCAATCTCTTGCTTGATCTGGGTGAAGGCTTGTTGCTGTTCAGGGCCCCAATGGAAATTGTTCTTTTTGCAGGTAACCAGGTAGAGAGGACTCACAATCTGGCTGTACTCAGGAATTTGCATCTTCCAAAAGCCTATGGCACTTAGGAAAGCTTGCGTTTCCTTTTTGTTGGTTGGAGACATTGCTGTGATTTTGTTGACAACCTCGGTGGGAATCTGTCGCCGTCCATCTTGCCATTTCACTCCCAGGACCTGGATCTCTCTGGCAGGTCCCTTGACTTTGCTCTTCTTGATGGCAACGCTAGCTTCCAGGAGAATCTGGATGATTTTCTCTTCTTTCTCAAACACTTCCTTTGCTGTGTTCCCTCACACAATGATGTCATCAATGTACTGCAGATGTTCTGGAGCCTCACCCTTTTCCAGTGCAGACTGGATCAGTCCATGGCAGATGGTAGGACTGTGCTTCTACCCCTGGGGCAGTCGGTTCCAGATGTACTGCACACCCCTCCAGGTGAAGGCAAACTGAGGCCTGCACTCTGGTGCCAGAGGAATGGAGAAAAATGCATTGGCAATGTCAATAGTGGCATACCACTTCACTGCTTTGGACTCCAGCTCGTACTGGAGCTCCAACATGTCCGGCACAGCAGCGCTCAATGGTGGAGTCACTTCATTCAAGGCACGATAGTCCACAGTCAATCTGCATTCTCCTTCAGATTTGCGCACAGGCCAGATGGGGCTGTTGAAGGGTGAGTGGGTTTTGCTGATCACCCCTTGCCTCTTCAAGTCACGGATCATCTTGTGGATGGGAATCACAGCATCTCGAGTTGTCTGGTACTGTCGGTGATGCACTGTCGAGGCGGCAATTGGCACTCTTTGTTCTTCCCCTTCGGAAGGCCTACTGCAGATGGGTTCTCTGATAGTCCAGGCAAAGCTTTCAATTGCTTAATGCCCTCTGTCTCCACAGTAGCTATTCCAAAAGCCCACTTGAGTTCCTTTGGGTCTCTGAAATACCTGCCTCGGAGGAAGTCTATGCCCAAAATGCACGGGGCCTCTGGGCCAGTCACAATGAAATGTTTCTTCCACTCATTTCAAGTTAGGCTCACCTCAGCTTCCACTAGGGTCAAATTTCGTGTTCCATCTGTTACACCAGTAATAGAAACAGATTCGACCCCCACATGTTGCGATGGGATTATTGTACACTGCGCACCAGTGTTAACCAAAGTATCATGTTTTTGTGGTTCTGATGTACCAGGCCAACAAATCCACACAGTCTAAAAAACACGGTTTTCCCTGGCCTCTCCCTGGCTAGAGGCAGGGCCCCTCTAGTCCTGGTTATAGTTCTTTCCCTGGGCATACATCTTAGAAGTTCCTTCAAGGGGATTGGACATGTCATCGTCTCTTCCATCATTTCTGGCAGTTTTGCTACGGGCAACTGGAGCTACTTCCTTTTTGGTAGAACTTTCTTTCTGAGACTTGCACTCCTTCAATTCACGCACTCGTGCTGCCAGAGCAGAAGTGGGTTGTCTTTCTCACCTCCTCATGTTTTCCCCACTATCATACAGGAAATACCACAGCCCGCTTCATGGGACGTACCTTCTCTCTCTGACACTTTACCGTGCCTTAATTATGCCTCCCCAGATGGGGGAGATTTTTAGAGTCCTTTTTAGAATCCAGAAGACGAACGGGACTTTTCTACGCCTCTTGCTTTCAGATAGTTGTTTATTAAAGCTTATCAGAGGAGCTGAGCCACAGATGTGACCCAGAGTAGAGAATGCGAGAGAAAAGCCGAGTTATCAAGATAACACTGTCCTTTTAAAGGTAAATTACCCAATGAAAGCCTGAAACGAAAGATATTTTTACTTTTCTACCAATGTTCAATAAATCGTTCTGTCACATGAAAGGAACTGCGGCATTTTTCACCCAATCATCTCAATCCACTTTTGCCGCAGAATATGGAGTTGTTGAAGACAAAGGAGAAGGTCTGGAGAACAACAACAATCCTCCATCTTGGAGGTTTTGCTTTTTATCTATTTACTATATTAACAAACCCAACACCTCTAAATTTTCACCCTGTGACAATCTTACATAATGTTCTATCACCTAGTTCACACCAGTGTACATTATATTTCTTCCCAGAGGGTAGGTAATTTTCTCGATGGACGAAGGTCAAAGACAGCATTGTCCAGGGGGGTAGAACCCTTCAAAACAGGCAGAGAAATATTCCCTGCACTTTGGACTCCCACATCTCCCCCTTCTGTTTGAACCAAAAACACTTCCTTGACAGCTTTGTCCATGGTTCGTCTGGCAGTGAAGTATACATGGCACAAATACTAAAAGAATAACAACAGCAATTAACACGTACAAACCTATCTTCAAAATTTTTCTCCATAAGGGTGTAAGATCAAACCAATTGAACACATACCTTCAAATTCTTCACATCCATGTCCATGCACTAATAGAAGATAATCAATTGCTGCTCTGTTCTGCAGAGTCGCTTGTCTCACACTTTGAACATCAGTTAACATGTCGCTCAGTGCGAGAGAGACAGCACGGGAATTCTTATTTAGCCAACAGCCTAGTTGATCTAATTGTCTCAAGACTGCTCCTGCAGCAGCACCAGGTAGAAGGAGAGCTGCAGTAAACCTTTGCCCAAAATTCCAAGCTGTAAATTTGTCATTACAATCAGATTTATATTGTTGAACAAATCTTTTTGCCCTGCGTTTATGTTCTTTTATCATGTTTTGCATGAGGCGTTAGCAAAGAAAGCTTCCCAATGCTGCATGGACTGCCTCTGACGTTTGAGGGGATTGCAGGCCAAATTCTGTCCCCACAAATGAGAAACATCCCTCGTGGCAATTGCAATGGAGCCTGGTTGAACAATGTGTTCATCTTTACTGTTGAATTGCACCAAAATGTTGCATTTTTATATATTTTGTGATTCGGAGTGACATCTGTTACTTTGTCTTTATTTTGTTTCAACCCTGGAGAACTGAATATCACACAAAACTCCATCTTTGCTGAACCAAGAATTTCCAGTTCCTGAGGTTCGTAAGGAGCTTCAGGAAGGGATTTGGTCCAAACATCCCAACTTTCCACTGGATTCAAACTGAATCATGAAAGCTTTAGATGAACATGTTTGGAAGGTAGCCATTTGTCTCCTGGCAAACCAACCAGACATGTTGAAAATGGTTTCTTTGGCCTTGAGTGAGTTAGACAAATGGTGTCTAGCTCTGATGCATTGGCCAAAGTTTCCCAAACATTTTCTTTTGGTTGTTTCACTGGGAAAACTGCATTGCTTAAGGCAACCAGTGAGATGATAAGACACAAGTGTAATACCTGATTGAGCTTCATGTTCAACAGCTTTATCTCACACAGGAATCTCTGATCTGCAACACAACCTGTACAACACTTTTACATACAAGATTGACACCATTAACTTTCTTCACACTTTTGCATAAGACTCAGTCCATAGTTTTTGCACACAAGGATGACCGATGTCTGTGGCATCAGCAGTGGTGTTGACACCGATTCACGTTTGCGTGCTCGCTTCCTTGTTCGCAGAGTCGATTCCTGCTTGTTTCTGGACTTGATAAGGTTTCACATTTTTTGCTGGAATCCACTTCGGTCCGGCACCTGTTGAGACACAAGCATACCCTTTGCCCCAGGTTATTAGTTGAAATGCAAATTTAAAGCATACAAAGCTTTGTTCAACCACATCTGAGGCGTAGCCTCTGCTTCCCCCCTTTTCTGTCTGTCTAAAAGGGATTTTAAGGTGTGGTGTGTTCTTTCAATGATGGCTTGGCCCGTGGAAGAATTAGGAATGCCAAATGTGTGATGAACACCCCAATTTTTCAGAAATGTGTCAAGGGTTCGTCCTCTATAAGTTGGACCATTGTCTGTCTTAACTTCTTGAGGAATGCCCAATGATGCAAATGCTTGCAAAAAATGCCAACATGCATGTTTTGCCGTTTCGCCTGTGTGAAGGGAAGCAAAGACTGCACCTGAAAAAGTGTCTACAGAAACATAAATATTTTTAAATCTCCCAAAAGATGGGTATTTTGTAACATCTGTCTGCCATAATTGCAGGCTTTGCAATCCTCTCGGATTGAATGCTCTTGTAGATACAGGGGGTTGCACAAGCTGACAGTCCGGACAAGCACTTATGATGGCCTTCGCTTGATCTTTGGAAATGCCAAATGTCCGCATCAGTGCTTGTGCGTTCTGATGAAAAAATGCATGACTCAGTTTTGCTTGCTCAAAAATGTTCGGCAAAGTGTTTGAAATGACCATGGTCAATTTATCTGCTTGTACATTTCCTTTTGCCAAAAATCCTAGAAGAGAAAAATGTGTTCTGATGTGAGAAACATCAAGTGAATCCTGTGGCCATCACTTCAGTGGAGTTATGATGTTGTAGATCTGGACGAAGCGCTGCTAAAGTTTTTAAAAATTTTTCATCTTGCGCTTGAAGAATTTTTCCGATTTCTTGTCCCAAAATGCTTGCTTGGAGTGTTGCAACATGCTGAGGTGTGCCCACCTTGCTGCATGCTTCTATCATTTCAGCTACGGTCGGGTGGCCAGTCGTGGCACTGATTATACGTTTACATTCGGTGTTTGCGTTCGCAAATGCAAGACTTCATAGCAGATGTGGTTTTGCTGCTTCATCACTGACTTGTCTGTCCACAGCTTGTGTGAGATGATCGACAAATGAAGTAAAAGTCTCAGCAGGACCTTGCTTTACTTTTGTGTAAACACCTTCTGGGATTCCGGTTGGTGGAATTTGTAAAATTGCCTTTTGTGCTGCTTCTTTAATGTCTGCAAGCACATCTCGAGGCAAGAGCACTGCCTGATCTGGTCTGTTGTGAGGTTCATCACCAGCTAATTGCGGTAATGTGAGAGCTGCATACAATCCTCCTGCGTATTTTTGTCTCAGCTCTCGAAGTGCTCTTCTCCATCTTGCATCCCATAACAAGAGTTGTGCATCTGTAAAAATTGTTGAGGCAACATTTCTACAGTCAAAAGGTACCATGTCATAGTTGCTGAATGTACCTCTTAAAAGTTGTTTGAAGTATGGACTTCCCAATCCATGGTTTTTCACTGCCTCCATTAGATCTTTTATAATTTGATGGTCTATAGGTCTCCAGACAGGAGGGTTTTGTCTGGAATATGTAACTGGCATTACAATGCTGTCTGTGTCTGCCAAATCAAAGTCTCTCTCTTTGAGTCCTTTTTTCCTAATGCTTGACCAGTCTGTTGTAACAGACTTATCTCTTGAAATATATCTGTCAGATGGAACCAAGTCCATAACAGCATTCTGTGGACTTGCAACTTGAGAGGATGCAGTTCCTTCTTGACCGAAGAATCCATGCATTCCATTCTCACCTCTCCCTCCTGTTTGAGGAATAGGGAAGGTAATTTGTGGCTGTGCACTGAAAGGAAATGAAGAAGGAATGGCTGATACCGCCATCGCAGGTGGCAACCATGTGGACATAGAAGGAGTATATACAGTGGATGTGGGTGGGAACTGTCGCACTTGGACACGAAAAGAACCACGCAGACACCTTGTCAGGAGAGAAGCAAGAAAAGAGCCGGGGGTTCAGAGACCCCGAGCTTTATTATATATGTTCTTAGAAACCACCGTGGATTGGAGGGAGAAATTACCACCCCTCAATCACACTGGTCAAAGGAAAAATCCATCAAACGTCTCCGCCTAGGAGAATGGAATGAAAAACAATAAAGACAGTTAACAAAACATGGCTATGTTTACAGAAAGTGTGTGAGAAACTGTTACAGAAAATGAAAACATCGAAGAACTGTAAACTCAGGGCAACATCTCACCCTTTTTCCATTAAAAAAGAAAAGGAAAAAAGAAAAATGAACAATGTTCAATCTCTGCTTGTGGAAGGACCATCGGAGCGACCACCCACATCATCTGCATCTGAGTCATCACTCGATGTTCCATCCACTTGATGACTTTCACTTTGGTCACGGTCTCCACCTTGCCTGTCGGCCGGATTTTGCCTCTGCGGTCGCAGGTCAGGACGAACACACTTTGCAGGTACCCAGCGCACCCCAGTATCTGTGGATACACAAGCATACCCACGCCCCGAAGCGATAAGGTCATAGGGACCTTCCCACTGTTTGGTGACTAAATTCTGCACCCAAACCTTCGCTCGAGGCTGCTGTGCCTCGTCCGAAGCCTGTAACGAGAGGTGATGGTTCAAAATGACAGGATTATTAGAATTCTGCGGTACCGTAAGGTGATTGATGGTATGCAAAGCTTTTGCCAACCGACTGTGCGGGGTTTCACCCTGCATTCCCCGTTTTGTTTT